>JAJIBD010004858.1:0-44750 GCA_021461705.1 Cryptotis parvus
AAAGTCTTGATTTTTATGGAACACATGAAATTACTGAGTTCAGAAAAGATAAAAAAAAAATAAGAAAAAGTTAAACCGAGATTCTAAAAATAGAGAAGGGAGCCCACATCCCAAAGGTTGATATTCTCAATAGATGATAAATAACTCTGTAAACAAAAAAGCTTTTGCTATTTGCAGACTCCAGACTCATAAATGGAATGAAAGAGAAGTCCGATAAGGAAGAATACCTTTCCCAAACTCTAAACTTACATCCTAATTAGTTAGGGTTGAAATACTATTACTATGGCATAAACCAAAAAGTCTCTAACCAAAAATTTAGTACAAAATAACAAACTAAGTTACCTATTTTACAGTTTAAAAAAATTTAAAATACTCATTAAAATCATGTTTAAGTCACTTGTATCACTTGTATCACTTGTCTTCCGTTGTTCATCGATTTGCTTGAGTGGGAGCCAGTAATATCTATCATACATCCTGTCGCATGCTAGTGCTAGACAAGAGCCTCAAAACCACGATCAGGCTCATGGGAATGAGGTCTATAATTGCTACTAGTTTTTTGGCATATCAAATAAGACATCCAGTATCTTGCCAGGCTCTCTGCCATATGGGTGGGATACTCTCGGTAGTAGGCTCTCAGTTTCATACATTTACTGATGGATTCAAGGGAGAGATCAATTGGCTTTTCCTTGGTGGAGCTCTGATGAGCTGTGGAGTCCGGATGTTGAAAATGGTGGCCCTCATTTAGGTTTTTGGCGCTTCTTGCAGGCCTCTATTGGAGTGGTGGGCCAGGGCTAGAACCCTGCCTTCCATTCCGGGCACCTCATGATCAGCTGAGCACAGGGAGAGCTGGCAGCATCTCTGCCCTGCGTAACTGAGACCATTATCCCAATAGAATCTGCAAGAAGCCAGAGAGGGAAAAAACTAAAAGTATATTTTAATCTCACACCATGTGTAAAATATGAAGTTTCCAATGGTTGATGAGACCATAGGAAAAGCAAAATACTTAGCATTATGTATAAATGCATAAAATATTTTAATGTCTAAATGGAAAAAAATATTTCTTATTTAAAAATTTTTATTGAATCACTGTGCAAATGGATCATTACAAAAACTGTTCATAAACTGGGTCTCACTCAACACCCATCTCTCCATCAAGTGCACATTTCCCAACACCAATCTGCCGCTTTCCCAGGATCCCCCAACCTGCTTCTATGGGAGCCTTCCTCTCCCCCTCATCTCTATCTGTCTGTCTGTCTATCTCGTAGCTCTCTCTCTGTCTCTCTGACTCTCTCCTGTCTCCTAACTCTCTCTCTGTCTCTGCTCTCTCTCTGTCGCTCTATCTCTCTGTCTCTCTCTCTTCTTTTGCCTATTTCTGGTTTGTAGTACAGACACTAAAAGGGTTGTCGAATATGTCCCTTGACCTACTTTTTCAATAATCAGTACTAGTCTAGCATTACTATTTCTAGCTATTATTGGCAAAATGGTTCCTTCTCTATCTTACCTAACCTTGGTGTTCCGCTTTTACTTGTGGTAGATTCTACTATTGATAAGGTCCTCCTGGGTCCTGTTTTGCCTGGCCTTAGATACTAGTCTCATGCCATTTTCTTTATTTTTATATAATTTTTTTGCTTTTTGGGTCACACTAAAAAGCAGTGCCCAGGGTTACTCTGACTCTGTATTCAGGAATTAGTCCTGGTGAATGCCTCAGGGGGACCATCTAGGATGCATTACATTGACCCCAGGAATCAGCTTCAGGCAAGGCAAAATGCCCTACCTGCAGTGCTACGCTCCAGCTCCCCAATTTTCTTTACCACCATTGAAACCCATATTCTATGGCATAGAATGACTCTTTCTGACTCATTTCACTCAGAAAGACACTCTCCATGTCCATCCATTTTTAGGCAAATTTCATAACTTCATTTTTTCTAGGAAGGGATTTCTTAACACATATGAAGTATGCGAAGTCACAAAAAGGACATAATTGATTAAAAAATCATTGAAATAAAGAACTGTCTATTAAAATACTAAAAAAGGAGACATTTTTTATTTTATTTTCTGAATTTTGAGGTCACTTCCAGCACTGCTCAAATGTTATTTCTGGTTCTGTGCTCAGGAGTGACTCCAGACAATATATGAGGAGGTCATATGTAGTTCTTGGGAATCAAACAGGAAATTCCCCAGGAATCAAAGAGATGCAAGGCTAGTGCACTCAACTCCTGTATCATTTCTCCAGCCTAGAAGGAATATTTTAAGCAATGGCTCTGACAAGTTTGGATGGAAATCTAGTAATGACACACAGCCCTTTGTTCAGGTTAATATCTATCTGTGCATTTATATTCCTTAGGGTGAGACACACTTGGATTTTTAAACCATGATACTCATGTGTTCTTATCTAAAGCAGTGTCACTGAAATTAGATGCAAGTAGAGTATATTTGGCTTTCCATGAGAATTATTCTTACAGATTATTAATGTCCTTTTTTCTAGTTTGTCAATTTTCATTTGCTTATTCGTGTTGCTCATTCATTCATTTATTCATTTCCATTAGTAAATATTCATCTTGCATCTTTATGTTTAACAGAGCTCTTAGCCCCTTACCATCCTTACAAAGAACCAGATAGGATTTTTAAAATTCACATATTCATTCAGTCAACCTGTTCACTTTGAACAACTATAGTGTACCAACTCTTAGTTCTGGACATTTATATTAAACAGGGGTAAAAATGGAAGACTTTTCCTCTTTTATTAGGGGGACTTAGGGAGTATAAGGGGTATTTGACATTGCATTAAGAAACTAGTATCTAAGACTCTCTACAGGCTAAACTACTGTAATTGTTACAAGAATTCTCTCTAACAAAATTCCCTTACCATCAATATAGTACCAAGAGAGTTTAACCCAATTTTTTTTTTCCGTGTTCACAAAAAAAATTGTCACCACTAGATTTTGCTATAATTCTTGAGCCACTCACACACACTGATAGATAGCCCAAGCTCTGTTAATGTTATTGCCAGAAATAAAAGTTTACATAATGTTAATGGCTATCATCTATTTCATGGTGGGCACTCAAGTTCCCATTTTCATCATTTTAATTCTATGAGATATTTTATAGTCTTTAGCATTAATATGTGTTTGCATTCTGTATAATGTCTACTCATTTTGGTCTCCACCTATGCTCTAGGGGAGCAAATTTCATAGTTAATTACCCTTACTAAAACCAATTCAGGGTGATTTAATTAATATTCCAAGGAATTTAATGAGGAAAAAATAGTTTGAGGGATGACTTTGAAAACATTCTATTAGAATTTTATATTCCCAAGATAGTTACTAAAATTACTTGCATTCTTTAGCTACCATGATAGCTTTTGTCAGTCATCAAAGGGTTAATCAATTAGCAGGAAAGATTAATATAAATCGTTTTCATTACTAATTGAATATTCTAGACAAATGAAATGACTAAAAATATTTTATAGGCATTCTCTATTATTAAAATAGAATATGCCATACAATCAACCAATAGCACACCTTCTTAAAATTTACGCACTTAAAAAATGTATCTACGTAAAAGGGAATACATAGGTTTAGGACTCTGAAGAGAGAATTGTTGTTATCTATCTCCTGTTACAAAATTATTTTAGAGTTATGTACTCTAAAATTGTCATGATGGGCTGTAGAGATAATACAGAAGCAAGCACACTGCATACGACTGACCCTCACCCAATAAAATATTTGGTCCAAATGGAAAATTAAGAATAATGTATTTTAATTAGAAATTGTCACTATAGTCTAATGGCTTAAACAGAGTTAAGCTATTATTCTACTATAGTCTAGATAATATTTTATATTCACTCTATGTCTGACACAATTGGGACATGCATTCACTGCTACATAGAGACTCAGAGAGAAATTTTTGGAAATCTATAGTCTCATCTATCTATAGTTGTCTTAGCTACTATTCTCTCTATCAAAAACCGACCTAACAGTAGTAATAATTGAAAGTGCTAGTCCTTAGAGGTATAATTGAGTAGGCAATTGTTCAGGCTCTACAAGTAGATATTCTTACCACACTTTATTTTATTTTTACTTAATTCTATTTTGACACTCAGGAATTGTTCCTGGAAGTTCTCAGGGACCTATATGGTATCCTGGGGATGGAACCTGGTCAGCCACATGCAAGGTAAATGTTGAACCCACTGTACTATCACCCAGCCCTCTATCACATTTTTAAAGAGGAGGAAACTAATAAGGTTTGAGATGTTGTCATTTTATCAGTTCTCAAAATTAGCAAGTGAAGGAATGGGAATTTGAAAAGTAGGTCTGTATGGTTATGTCAACTCTTTATCAATCCATTGCCAATTAAATTATTATTAAATTCTTCCTCACATTATTGGGCATATGGCTCTTCATTATAATCTAGAGTTTTAGAGCTAGGCATGGCTCTCAATTTATGGGAAGTTTGCATGCACCTTATTGCAACAATTAATTTTTTAGAATATATGTAATATGCTATTTAAATCTGCTATCCCTACTATCTCCTGATTATCTTTGGTCTTTAGAGAATTTTTAGATTGCAGGTGTTTCTAGATAGTGGGTTTGGAAGATTTTATGTTGTGGTTTGTTTTAAGGTTTTGGGACTACACCCATTTACACAAGAGCTAATAACTGGCTCTGCACCCAAGGATCACTCCAGTTGGTGCTCAGTACCATAGGGGTGCCAGGAATCAAGTCCAGGTCGCCCTTTTGCAAGCAGCCTTGGCCCACTGTATGATCTCTCCAGCCTTGGAGACTTTTACTTTAACTGTGTAGATCTTGGGGAGGAAGATGCAGGTTAACCTGAAATCCTTCTTTCTTCAGAACCTTTTTCTGAATGACTCTGCAGGACACGATTGTAAAAAGGGTCAAAGTTGATAATCTTATTGAACCGGTCCAATTGCTCCATTCAGAAGCTTTACGAGCATGTGACCTTACACTGATCAATTTACAGTCATGCAATCCCATCCAGGCAATATTCACCTAAAAAAGGATGACCACTCAGATCCCTATTGGGACCAATTGAGGATGGAAACTTTCTGTAAAAATATGGAAATACCCTGGTCCAGAGATGCTTAGGGCTTCCTTCCCTGCTGGGGAAGCTTTGCTGGATTAGTCCATTGTTTGAACAGAAAGAGACACCTTTCTATAGCTTTGCAAGATGATATACTTTTCATTAGTTCCAGAGCTGAACAGCCTAACTTCATGGTTGTTTCCACCCATGAGACTTTGCTAGCCAACTGCAAAGGGCCTAAAAGCTCCTGAATAATACTTGGAATCAAAGGTATTCCTCAGGTTACCTCAGTAATTAACAACTATATAAAATCGTCATTGATAGAGTGCTTACTAAATGTTTCAAGAACTAAGGTAAGTAGTCCCCATCTGTTACTATAAAAGAGCTCATAACTTGCCTTTGATCTGTGTGTTGTTATTATAGTCCCAATTTACAATGAGAAAATGAGGTTCTGATGTTTTAAATGATTTATTGGGGCAGAAATAGACTGAATCTGCTTGTTATTTGCCCCTTAATTTTTTTTACAGTATCAACACAATATATGAGATTCTTTTTATTACAATAGTACTGATTTCTTGGTTTACCACTTTTTTTTCTGTTTTTCTCTCTTGTTTCTTTTTTTTCTTTCTACTTGAAGATAAATTGATTTCTTGAAACAAACTTTAGAGAACTACAGGGCGAAGAGGAGCTCCAAATCTTTCAAGAGAGAAAAAAAGCTTCTCAGAGGTGGCAAAAGGCAGGTTCGACATTTCTTGTAGAGACACAAGCAGTACTTGGTTCCAGTACATAAGAAGAGAGCATAGTATTTGGTTGAAATCAGGGACCTGGAATCAATCCGAGATCTATACTCAGCATATCATCTGATCTTCAGACAGATTAGTTTCCCATATTCTGAAGACCTAAAATATGGAAATGCTGCTAACTCCACCTGTTGTGTACTTGGCAAAAACAACAGCTTCTAAGGATCACTTCTTTCCTTTCCCATATCACTTAGAGTGTTGATAGGTGCATTAGCATCTCTCTCTTTCTCTTAGTCCTCAACTCTTTCTAGTTAACTAGGAAATGGTTGACTTTGCATATATTAGAATATGTTAAGACAATATCTCTAGTTCTTATCTAATTTGATATATTGGAGAAGTCTTCAAAACACAAATGAATGAAAACCTACTAGCAAGTGAAGAAAAAAGAAATGGTAAAACACAAGCTACGGTTAGCAGTGGGGCAAGTACCTCAAGAGGTTTGGAAAGCATTTACTTTAGCACCCAGGCAAATTAGGCTCATAGGGGAAATGCAGGTAAACTGCAATCAGTTTTGAAAGCTAATCACTCTTTTTTTTTACTTTTCTTTTTTCGGTCACACCCGGCAATGCTCAGGGGTTACTCCTGGCTCTTTAGCTCAGGAATTACTCCTGGCAATTCTCTGGGGACCAAATGGGATGCCGTGGATCCAGCCGAGGTCGGCCGCGTGCAAGGCAAATGCCCTACCCTGCTGTGCTATCTCTCAGGCCCCAAGAAAGCTAATTACTTTAAGCTCAGCATTCAAGAGAAAAAAATTTACTTTCTACTAAAATAGGTTTGCTAGCATGCAAGTCAACTACCTGGTCCACCATCCAAAGCCTTTATCTAGAACTATTTAATCTCGCCAAATTCTCTCATTCTCCTACAGGCCTCAATACATGGCATTCCTTACCTATAACACTTCCCAGTGCGTGGCAAGGGCACCTCGCAAGCTCAGTGTGTCCAGGGCCACCCCACTGACACCCCACAACAATTAAGCTAGACTGTGCAGCGCTAGAACCCGGTAAGGGCCTGCTATTCAGGCCCAGCAGTGCTGGAGCTACGGGGCTCTTCCCAGCAGTACCTGGGAGTCTGCAGAGCTACATCTGTTCTCAGAGGCATGCAGTGTGGGGGGGATCAAACATAGGGCCTTGAATATGCAAATCATTCCAGAACTACTTCTGGCTCCTCTGTAACTGTGTTCCCTCTTTAGTTCCTGAAAGAGGCAATTCACTTTGGCAGATGGTGTGTAATATTCAAAAAAACAAATGACTGAACAAATACCTCAATATTCCTATGGGAGGATTGTCTCTTGAATGCCATCGTACTGCAAAGTTTTTGACTGAGACTGAGAGTGAAGACTTTCATTGAAGCGCGGATCAACTGCTGCAGTCATTAAAGGACCTGGTGGATGGGGGCAGGGCTGGAGAATGAAGAACTTCACTCGGATTCTCTTATGGGGTGGATGCGTTCACCCCTTAATTGTTGAGGACACGAGAGCTGGGTCCCTCAGTGGAAATTTCTTCAGCCCCAGGAAAGGAACATCATCCAGGTGATAAGTTCTTTTAAATTGGTGATGTGAGAATACAAGAATTAGCTTCTGTCAGCCAATTTGGGAGCACAACAAGGGCCTTCCCGCTGGACCACTCCACAGGAGACAACACCTGGGATGTAACCTTCTGGGCCAACTTGCTTCCCCTCTGCCCATCTGTGTCTTCCACATATCCTTGGGACCTTCTCTTTACAATTCCCCTTCCATAAGACTCCTTCTCATCAGGACACATCTTTCAAAAGGACAGTTCCACTGTGGACTTTAGAAGTGGGAATTCCGGAGGGTGCACCTCAGGGTCTCACTCCGCAGCCCGGGGAGGTGGAAACAGCTGGGTGGCTGCAACCCTGACAACTGGAAAGGTTCATTAGCACAACTATGCGGCAGGATTTCATAGAAGATTATCTTATCTGGAGGACGACGGATGGTCCTGACGCAAAGTCGGGACTCAATTCAACAGAGAGATTCTGCTGATGTCACCAGCACTGGAGCTGTGTGTTCCAGTGTGGGCTTCTTAAGTGATTTGGTTGTCTTTTTTTTTTTTTTCTTCCACAAAGCAGCCTTAGAGCCTTGAGAGTTAATTCAGCCTTGTAGTCACTCCAAGGCCATCTGTTGTTCAAATTAAAATACATATTTTTAACTTTAACCTTTCAATCTCTAAAGTTTTAAACCTTTGCAACAGAAACAGTCACTTTGCAACAGCTTACCAGCTTCCTGATTCAGTGACATCAATGAAAGGGTAATGTCAGTTTCAGGGACGTCAGTAAGGAATGTTGGCAGGGCTGACGCCCCGAGAGGGACGTGGAGACTCGACAGTGCTATTTTCTGATCTTGCATGACATGGTAACGTGCTCTGCTCTCTAACTGGAGTTAATAAAACCTCTGAATAGATTTCATGAAGGCTAATTTAGGCATCCGTATTTATTCTGAGACATTAATAAAGAAGGATCTAGAAAAAATACTGAAGGATTTAGGTATTGTTAGTTCTATTAATCTGTTAGTAAATTCTAATATAGAAGTTGGTAGGATAAACTATAATCAAAATACCGATTTCTCTGTGAATAATATTTTTTCTAAATTTAAAAAAAGCCACGTATGTTCATTGCAGAAAGTATGGAAACTACCAAGCTACGTATAATTTTGCTGTCGAGAGATGCATGCTTTTAACATCAAGGTACACTGGATCTGTAGTTTAAAGGTTAATTTGAATAGTTGCCAATATGGAGATTGGGCCATTATATTCTCTCATGAATCTTTGATATTTGGAGATGCTATAGCAACCCCCCATTAAAATCCATCTTTAATCTAATTCATCTTACTGCCCACTCAAACTTCAGAATTTTCTGTCACCCTATCTACCTTACCTGTGGCAAAATGAATACATTCTCTGAAATTCTTTAAATTAGAAAGCCATGCACACTTACAAATTAAAATGGCATATTATGATGACGAGTTCAATCTTATTCAGCATATCTTTTGAATGAAAAGTACTATGTGTTCTGTATGGTACAGAGTGAGATAAGATACATTGGAGGGAAAGATAAAAGTATTAAGACTGCAAAGATCCAGATGCTAGAAGCCCATATAGGTGTATTCATGCATCAAAGATGTATTGAAAACCATCTTAAGTCAGGCATTGTAAAGAACAAGAGACAGGGTCCCTATGAACATAGAGTTTACTTTTTAAAAATAGAATTGACAAAAAATATATAATTAAATGAGATTATTTCAGATGGTGCATATTAATCATGTTTTAATGTTTTTTTTATTCCTTATGATGATTGAACATCATAAACGTATTGCAGATAGGATGGGCACTGGTGGAGGGATGGTGCTGGAACACTGTATGGCTGAAACCCAAACATGAACATTTTTGTAATTGTTAAAAAAATAAAATAAATTTTAAAAAATATTGCAGATAGAAAAAAGACTTCCCTTTTCCAAGCCCAGTGAATTTTAGAGACTAACCAAAGATATTTAGGGTAGAGTATGTCTTTGTTATAACTACCATGCAGTCTTGAGTCAATCCTCCACCCAACATTCATCCCTAAGCTTCACAGGCCAAATCAGTCTTCCCTCTGCCTCAATCCCAGGGTCAGCTTCCAGTTAGCTAGGGATGATATGTATAGCCCATAGTCCCTTGAATTTATTAAAGAACACTGACAAGTGTTCTATCTGCCTTTCTCTCTGAGGGAATCCCAATATAATCTGTGGTTCAGGTTTTCTTCTCCCTTCTGCTCTAGTACCCTGACTAAAAACTTCAAACACTACATACCCTCTTGCACCCCCTATGGCTCTGGTTTGCCACCTTTTCTCAGAATATGTTACATTCTTCTTTCAATGGCATTGAAAGAATCTGTATTGTGACTCATTACCCCCACAAGTTAAAAAAACACTGAGAGGGATCAGGGAAGATAGCATAAACTACAGAGCAGTTACCTGGCACATGTGAGATCCCGAGTTCTACCCCAGCATCATGTTTCTCCCACCACATAACAAATAGCACTGCTAAGTGAGGTTCCATTAAAAGATAAGGTAAGGGGGCTGGAGCAATAGCCCAGCGGGTAGGGCGTTTGCCTTTGCACGTGCCAGCCTGTGCCAGCCTGGGTTCGATCCCCAGCATCCCATATGGTCCCCGAGCACCGCCAGGAGTAATTCCTGAGTGCAGAGCCAGGAGAAACCCCTGACATCGCTGGGTGTGACCAAAAAAGAAAAAAAAAGATAAGGTAAGAACTGTGAAAGTAAGTATGTACATTTTGGGTTGTTTATATATATATAAACACGTCCCTCTTAGTCATCATTTTATATATATATATATATATATATATATATATATGTGTGTGTGTGTGTGTGTGTGTGTATACATATATACACATATATATGTAAATATAAAGCTATATTGTATCCAACACAATATATGCAATACAAAGTATGTATCAGAGAAAAATTGAGGTGTGCTGTGTCATAGTGGCAATAAGGCACCTCTGAGAAGGTGGAATTTTACTAGAGACCTATGTGATGAAAAGAGTCAGCCATGCAAAGAATGTTCTCAGACAGAAGTAACAGCAAATATCTGAAGCAAGCCAAGCTTTGCCTGTCCAATGAACAGGAAGACCAGGATGTCTGGAGCAGAGTGTGCTGAGGCAGAGTGGATCAAAGGTCGTGGAGGGCCCCTGAAGTGGGTCGACCAGACACACATGCAAACAAATGAACACCACAATACATTTGGAGCAGTGCACAATATTTGCACAGTCTCTGGAGACACAATACTGTTGAACTCAGAGGTTTGGACTCTCTCTGGTGCAATTCTGGGAGCAGTGGCTTAGCAATGAAAGTGACATTTCTGGGTGGACCAATTTAGTAGCACTCTTAAGTCAGACTCTAGCCTGTCTCTTATATTTCCTGTAAAGTAAGAATTTTTTAAAAAATTATTTCTTTGTTATTATACTACCATGAGATATACAATTACAAAACTGTTCGTGATTGGGTTTCAGTGTTCCATGACCCATCCCTCCAGCAATGCACATTTCCCACCACCAATGTCCCCAGATTCCCTCACCCCTGCCCCAGCCTGCCTCTATGGCCGGCACTTTACCTCTTCTCTCTCTTTCTCTCTCTCTCTCTTTCTCTCTCTTTCCTCTCTTTCTCTCTCGCTCCTCACCCTCTCTCTTCCTCTACTCTCCTCTCTCTTCCTCTCCTCTCTCTCCTTTCTCTTACACATTGTGGCTTGCAATACATACATTTAGGTGTTATCATGTATATCCTTTTGCCTATGTTCAATGCTCAGTTCTAGACTGGTGTTAGCATTTCCAACAATTATTAGCACACTGGTCTCTTCTCGGTCTTACCTAACCTCTGACTCCACACACTCGTGGTAGATTCCAACCACTGAGAAGTCCTCCTGGTCCATGTTTAGCCTGGCTTTGGATATTAGTATCTAAAGTGAGAATTTTTAACTTTTTTTTGGGTCACACCGGCAATGCTCAGGGTTACTCCTGGCTCTGCACTCAGGAATTACTCCTGGCAAAGCTTGGGAAACCATATGGTCTGCCAGGGATTAAACCTGGTTCAGCTACTTGCAAGGCAAGCCCTCCCCACTGTGCTATCGCTCTGGCCCCAAAGTGAGAATTTTTTAAGTTGAAGGAGATGTATACCTTCATCACACAGTTTTGAGTCAAATTATAAGTGTTGCAATGAAAACAAAAAAGGTCAAAATCTGGGTGGAGGTCTGGATCTCTGTGGGTGGAGGTAGGGTGGGAGGGCTTGGGCTTGGAAGTAGTTCTTAGTACAGTTTCGGAGTAGGGCAGTGGGGGTGGAGGGTGTCGCCAAATGGTTGTACTTAGTGCTTTTTCCTGGTTACTGGTCATAAGCAGGAAACCATATGCAGTGCTAGGGTCGAACCCAAGTAACCTGTCTGCAAGGACGTTCCCTACTGTACTAACTCTCTAGGCCCTAGCATTATTATTGAAGCGTGACTTGCCAACTGCTGGGTTCAGAGCCTCCCCATGAGTCATGATTCACAAACTGGGCTGAATCCTGATTAGAATGATAACTAGATAACTTAGTCCTCACAGCTTTTTGGAAAAGTCAGACACAGGTAAACACATCGACCTTTTAATTTGGTATAACAGAATTATCTTTACTTGCTAAATTCATACAAATAGTTCATTTCTAGGTTCAAAATATAAGCATTATAGAGGGGGAGAAATTTTTTTTTAAGTTTTCTTTATCCAAACAAAATATTTTCTTTTGAGTCAGCTTGGGCTGGTGCTTGACTCAGATGAAAGAGTGTGGGTGGAGAATAATGTATTATCAAAAACAATGTGTCAGGCTTTAAACTTAGCATTGTACAATGTAATAAATTTATTATTATTATCGCAAAAAATACTTTTTTTAGCACTATTTCAGTGGCTGCTAATAATGAGGAAACTGGAGTTAGAGAGGAGAAATCACTAGCCTGAGGCTGAAAAAGCATTTGGTCCCAGTTGGTCTGGAAACCCGCTCAACCCATTCTGCCTCTCTACCTGAGTTTTCCTACCATACAGCAGTTTCTGCTGCTATTTTTTGTTGCTGTTTGTTTTGTTTCATTTTGGGACCAAATCTGGAGTTACTCCTGGCTCTGCACTCAGGAATCATTCCTGTTGATGCTCAGGGAACCATATGGTATGCTGGGGGATACAACCAGCCCTGTCAGCTGGTTGCAACCTTACCCATTGTACTATCTTTCTGGCCCCCTATACTTAGTTTTGTTTGTTTGTTTGTGAGAAATCTCTACGGTGTCTTCCACAGAGGTTGACTCTGGTGCTATTAAACCATCAACAGAGTGGGATGGTTCAAACTGCTCAACTTCCAAATTGTTGTCAGGAATGAAGAATCCTAATCCTGCCAGATAAAGAATATGCATATGGTTCCTCCGAAAACTAGACATTGAGCTGCCATTTGATCCAGCAATAGCACTCCTGGGAATATACCTGAGAGACCGAAAAACACACAGCAGAAACACTATCTGTACTTCTTTATTCATCTCTGCGCTATTCACTATAGCTAGAATCTGGAAACAACCTAAATGCCTGAGAACAGAGGACTGGCTAAAAGAAACTGTGGTTCATCTACACTATGGAATACTATCGGCTGTCAGAAAAGATGAAATTATGAAATTTACTTGCAAATGGGTGCACATGGAGACTATCATGCTGAGTGAAATTAGTCAGAAGGAAAAGGACAGATATAGAATGACTGCATTCATTAATAGGATATAAATAGATACCAGTGTTTTACTAAATGTGGGAAATGGTAATGGCAGATTAAAACTCACCATTGAATATACACAAAGAGACTTAAGTGATAAACTCTAAATATCTGCAGGGCTAGTCAAATGTGTAAAACAAGAGGAGAGAGAAGCAGAGACAGAGAGAGAGACAGAGAGAGAAAGAGAGGAAACAGGGCTACCTGCTGTTGAGGCAGCCTGGGGGTGAGTGGGAGGAGTGGGGTACACTGGTGGTGGAAATGGGGCACTGGTGGAGGGGATGGGTGCTGGAATACTGTATTACCAAGAACCAATTGTGAATACCTTTGTAATTGTATGTCTCACAGTGGTATAATAAAAAAATTAAAAAAAAAACAAATAGTAATAGAAGGAACATACCTCAAGATAAGAACATACAAAAACAAAACAGGGGTCAGAATGATAGTGTAGTGGGTAAGGGGCTTGTGTGTTTTGCCAGTGGCTGACTTTAGTTCATTCCCTGGCACCCCATATGGTCCCCCTGAACACCGCCAGGAATGGTCCCTGAACACAGAACCTAGAGTAAACGCTGAGCACTACCAGGTGTGGCCCCCAAAAAAAATAAATAAAGAATATGCATATGGAAACTTTTAAATAAATAAAATAAAAGGCTACCCAGCATGAAGCTTTTCTTCACCTCATTTACAGACTTTGTCTCAGAGGCAAAGCCAGTGCAGTTTGGGTGCTGAATGGGCATGAGAATGCATCCTGCGAACATCACCTTTGATACAATTTCTGTCTCATTTACCTTTTTATTGGGGATGGGATAGAGATGGGGAGGGAAAGCTTTAGGGACTCACCCAGTGGTACTCAGGGGAACATGAGGTCCCAGGGGATTAAACACAGGCCTTCCAACATGCAAAGCTCATGTTCAGCTCACTGAAGTCTGCCCTAGATTCCATTGCTAAAAATCCGTCTATGACACACACAATTCGAGATCAAGGCATATCCTATTTATTTATTGGGAGTTTTGTTTGAACCTAGTGGTGAACAGGGATTACTTCTGGCTTTACACTCAGGGATTACTCCTGGAAATGCTCAGGGAACGACACAGGGTACTCAGGGATTGGACCCAGCTCAATTGTGTGCAAAGTAATCACCTTACCCACTGAAGTACCTTTCTGGCCCCAAGAATATCCCATTCAGTCACTTGATCACTTGATCACTTGAATCCTGTTATTCATCGATTTGCTCGAGCGGGCGCCAGTAACATTTCCCTCTGACCCTATCACGTGCCAATGTAGCCCAATGGCATCTGGTTGATTCAGGAATATGAAGAGCCTCAAACCGTTCCTTCAGGGTCTTGACAAGGAATTCTGACCATCTTGTAGGTGGGCGGCCACGTGATCTTTGACATCCCGTGGGATCCAGTCGGTAAAGGCTCTAGTCCCACGGTCATCTCCAAATTGCAAGGAGGGAATTCCTCCAGTCCTACTATCCCTCCCCAGATGCTCCCATATCTGTGTTTTAAGATAATAGTTGTTGATAATGCTATAATGGCTATGAAAGATATGTGGAAAAAACTGAGAGAATCCCATTCAGTAGAGAAAATAAAGTGCTTGTAAACTGCTTTTTAAAAGGCCTAAGTCAATAATTACTTATCACTTATCTTCCGGTTGTTCATCAATTTGCTGAGCGGGCACCAGTAACATCTGCAGTCATCCCTGTCTCATGCAAGTGTAGCCCCAAGTGGGCGAGACATCTGCTCGCTCCAGGAACATGAAGAGCCTCAAACCATTTGTTCAGGTTTTTGACAAAGAAGTCTGACCATCTCGTAGGTGGGCAGACTTTTTGACATCCGATGGAATCCAGTCGGTAACAGCTCCAGCGGCCATCCCTAAATTGCATTACATGTCCGACCCATCTTATTTTCCTCATCTTCTATGTTCTTCATAATTTATTCTATCCATGATATATACTTTCTATAATATATCCTGTGCAAAATAGGCTCTATTTATAAGATATTAACTGTATAATATATTCCATATATTTCCTTAAATGATGTTGGAAGCACATAGACAGAACAAAGAGGAATTTTAAGTGTAGAGTGGGCACAGCGGTGAGGAGGGAACAGTGCTTGCATAGTGAGTGCCCAGTTCCACGCAGATCCCACGCTGGTTTGCTCCAATCTGTCAGGAAGAGCAAGGCAGGGCTCCCTTCTGCCTCAGTTCTGGATTTGATGCTTGACCTGCCTCCAAGTCTTTTAGTTCAAAGGAATTTACTGATATTCTCTTATTATCAGTAAGAGTAACTCCCTTTTCAGGCAAACATTTTCTCAAAGGTTTACACCCTCAGTTCAAAGCATGGATCATTCATCAAGTTTGCTGAAATCAGAATTGGAAAGATTTTTTAAAACCCTGTTTGCTCATTGGTTTGCTTTAGGCCTCACCCAGTGGTGCTCAAGAGCTAGTCCATGCTGGGATTAATTTGTGCAGGGGGATGGCGTTGCTTCTGACAATGCTCAAGGACCGTGCAGTGCTGGGGATCAAACCGAGACCTCCTGCATGCAAAGCAGCCACTCAGCCATGGAGCTCTTTCTCCAGCCCTAACAGCCTTGAATTATACCATAGAGAAGCTACCACTTCAATTTCCCCCTGCCTCCTAGGACAACCTTGCTCTCTCTAGAACTTCTTTATGAGGTTTTTTTCCCTTTATGTGGATACATAAAAGGTTTTCCCTAAAGTCACTGAACTGTACTCTATTTTTCAAACACTTGTCAGTGAATTTGAATATTGGGGAAACCTGAGCATTAAAGCAGCTTTTTCATTTCAATCCTCGGGATCCCACAGTCATCGTCCTCATCAAACAGCAGCAGTGGTGTTGGAGAGGAGGAAGAGGGGTAGAAGAAAAAGGGAATTCCTCCAGTCCTACTTCCCCTCCCCAGATGCTCCCATATCTGTGTTTTAAGATAATACTTTTTGATAATGCTATAATGGCTATGAAAGATATGTGGGAAAAAACTGAGAGAATGCAGGATTGTGACACAGGTCACCTCGCGTTGACCCTGGCTTTGTGTCTCACATCACCCAGCCAAGATGCAGCAACTCCTCTCTGCCTCATGTCCTCCATAGTCAACTGCTCCCTCAAGGTAGATGGCAGGGGGACTTGCATCAAGAAATACACAAAGTCTCCTTTGTGCCAAGCCTGTCTTGAGGCAATGTCTAGAAATAGCTTATGGTCTTAGGTTGAAGATGAGACATGTGAACATATTCGTGTTGCATCCTGTTCAGAAAAGCATTGAGCGTACTTTATCTAGAAAGAGCAAGCATGGCAATGTAAATGGGGCAGTACAAAATGCAGAGCAGAGGTGAGCAAAGAAGGCAATCAAACAAGGCAATATTGTTCAGCCTTTAAAAAGAAGGTCATGCATACTTGCATACTGCGATGGGAATGAAACTCAAAAACAATTTGCATCACTATCACCATCTTCCCGTTCATCACCTATTTGCTCGGCGGGCACCAGTAATATCTCCATATGTCCTGTCTCATGCTAGTAGAGCCCAAGGGCATCTGCTTGCTGCAGGAACATAAAGAGCCTCAGACAATTATATTAGATAATGGGAATGACCTAATATAATTGTTACTGGTATTGGCATATTAAATATGACACAGGCAGCTTACCAGGCTTGCCGTGTGGGTGGCATACTCTTGTAGTCACCTCTAAATACAGCATTTATTGATGAACCGCGGCCGCAAGTGACCACACAAGCTGGGCTGTGATAGGCCTCGTCTGCTGCTGGGTGGAGTTCTGATGAAAGGGAAGTCCGATGTGGAAGATGGTGGCCCTCGTAGAATGAGGGAGTCGTCTGGCTTGTTGTGATGCCCTGCTGGGTGGCGGGCCAGCACTAAAAACCCGCCATCCCTCCTGGGCACCTTGAGCGGCTGGGCACAGGGAGAGCAAGTAGCACCTCTGGCCCATGTCTGTAAGTCTCTGGATCAGCAAGCATACCTGGGCGGATTGAAAAAAAAACTGCTGCAGGGTGGGTGTTGATGATCCTGGCTGTGATAGGCTCCTCTGCTGCTGGGTAGAGTTCTGATGAGAGGAAAGTCCAGTGTGGAAGATGGCGGCCCTCATGGAGTGTGTGTGTGGGGGGGTGTCTTCTGGCTTGTTGTGAGGCCCTGGGGCCAGCGCTAGAACCCGCCATCCCTCCTGGGCACCTCGTGGGCGGCTGGACACAGGGAGAGCAAGTAGCAGCTCCTATTAACAAGTTGCATAAAATGCCAAAAGCAAAAGGACAAAGATTATATGAATCTACTTGTATGAAGTAATTAGAGTAGTGAAACTCATAAAGTCAAACATTAGAATGAAGGTAGTCATAGATCAGAAGGCAGCGGTGGGAGTTATTATCTGATGAGCCTAGAATTATAGTTGGGAAAAAATTCTGGCAAAAGATCATGAAAATGGTTGCAAAATAACATTTGTTGTGCTATTGTGATTTACAATAAGAAATATATCTATGTAAAAGATACATAGATATATTTATCTATCGTATCTACAGGGACACAGATATATCTTTGTCCCTGTTTCTGAATATAAGCTCTAAAATCCTTGCAATAACCTAAGTAATAAAACCATTAAAGTAATAAAACCATTAAAGTAATTTAACATCCATGACAACAAAATTTCAACCACACCTGAGCTGGTTAATGAGGTGACTTTTGGAAAATACAAAAGGAGAGGGGCCGGTTATTAGAAGAAATGGTCCATGTCTTGGGCCTTTTACTTCCCTCTTTTTCCAGCCTCCTTTGAGGGAGTTTGAACAAAGGGACTGATATTGAATGCATGGCCAATGGCCAATAAGTTCACTTAGCCTAACTATGTGATGAAGCCTCCAGGAAAAAAAAAAAGCAAACAGCTAGAAAGAGGGCTAAAAACTTGGTATCTTTTCCCCAATATCCACCCTTATTCATCTCTTTTATTTGACTTCTCCTGAGTTTTGTAAGGAGCTCAAGCAAATTAGTGGAATCCAAATAAGGGTGTAAAGTGCTTTGATCTATAGGCCATAGATCAGAAGCAAGGTGACAACCTGGGCTTGCAATTTGTATCTGAAACAGGGAATGGAGGTACCATCAAGGACCAACTCTTAGGCTGTGAGATCTGAAGCTATGTTAAGCAGATACTGAATATAATAATTGTAGGATACCAGCTGTTATTAAATTGCTTGGTGGTGTGGGAACTACCCCCACATCCTCCCACCCCCATCCTGCAGAACACATTGGAATTAATTTCAGAACTTTCAACTGCACTGTTTAAAATGGGTAAAAGTGTTCAGTTTTATGTCATGTATAGCTGACCACAATAAAAAGAGTCTAAAGGCTAAGGACCAAAAGTGCTCATTCTTTTCTTTAATTTTACTGAGAGTTGAAGTGATAATATTTGGGATATGATAAAGTAAATAGAATATGTTCATTCTTAAAAGGCCAGGACACAACACAGAGGTAAGAGGTCCATGCAGGACCCTGGTTTGTTTCTTCAGCACCATCATAACTCCCATCCCCAGCACTGTGGGGCATGATTCTGGGGCCCCCAAGCACAGCCCCTCCCTGGATCCTGTTGAGCACTGCCTAGGAGCCCTCACAAAATATGTCTAGATATTTGTAAGCACACTCTTTTTTTTTAAATGTAAATGCACAACACCGAGGGAGAATCATACAAGTAAATACTTTCAGAGGGCCAGCAGGTAGCATGTATAGTGAAGTGATAAGATATATTTACAACCGAGTAGGTGTTCTGTGGCAACCAACCACAAGACTGTGTGCCTAGCCTAAAGGCATTCAGATGATTTTTTAAACCCAAGCTAAACAAAACTTGTCCACAACCTTGATTACCTGGAGGCAACAATTAGTGACAACCCACATAGAATGTTAAACACTTGTCTAGAGAGCCACAAATGGAACAGGACTCTGGCTCTTTAGCAACCCAGGGGAACAAAGAAATCTAGGCAGTTACACAATTACACCATGTGACCATAAAGGTCCTGTCCTGTTCCACAGCCCTCTAGGGCCAAAGGAGCGACACTATGATGCATCCAGAAAAAAATTAATTGGCAACAGTCCAGTAGGTTGGAAAATCGAGGACTCATGTCTTCAAAGCAACCATCTCATCTGCACCAACTATAAAGAGCTTTTCTAAGCAAAGAACAGGGAAGAAAGAGTGAGCCAAGACCAGCAGATACCAAAATGAACAGTTAAAACCCCTTAATAAGCTAGTCCTTGAGGAACACTCAATCTTATCGAACAGTCTAAGCAAACTAAGGAAGGATTTGGGAGAGGGTAAACTCTCCTTATATGTAGGCCTTGGCAGGGGACCGTTGTGTCTTTGACTACATCTGATCTTTGGCCTCACTTCAATTGGATTGGAAATGGGGGGAAGTAGTTATTCAGAAGCACATTTCCTATTGCTGCTGAGGTAGGAAAGAAATTTCTCCTGAGAATTTCATTTTACCATTAGAGATTGATACAGAAGCCTTGGGAATTTTCTTATCCTATTTTCTCTGACTATTTCATAGGATAGTGTCACCAAAACTGTTCAGTTAAGAGACCATTGGTCCATGGAGAGGCAAATAGTGCTAAGTAGACAGTAGAGAACATAAATGTTATTTGTTTACAAAGGAAGGATGAATGTTCCAGAAAGGTTTTCAAAAGACCTTGGGCAGCACCTTGGGAAAGCTAAGCTTTAGATTCAAGCCTTACATGTAGCAGATACTTAGAAAATGTTTGAAGTAGGCAGCCAGATAGGGCGTGGCAAGGAATTGGCCAGGAATTTCAGGAAACCTTGAAGCTAAAGAAGTTCTGCACCTTAAAGGAAACAATGGCCAGGAATCACTGTATCACTGTCTTCCCTTTGTTCATCGGTTTGGTCGGGGCACCAGTAATATCTCCATATGTCCTATCCTGTCCAAGCAAGTGTAGCTCAAGGGCATCTGCTTACTCCAGGGACAGGAAGAGCCTCAAGCCATTCTTCAGGTTATGGAACTGAGGTACATAATTGTTACTAGTTTTTGTCATAACAAATAAAGGAGAGTTTAACATAGAAAGAGAGTTTACCCTCTCCCAAATCCTTCTCTTAGTTTGCTAAGATGGAGTGTTCCTCAAGGACTAGCCTATTAAGGGTTTTAACTGTTCATTTTGGTATCTACTGATCTTGGCTCACTCTTTCTTCCCTGTTTTTTTGCCTAGAAAAGCTCTTTATAGTTGGTGCAGATGAGATGGTTGCTTTTTCTTGGCCAGGAAAGAAAAAGGAGAAAAAATAAAAACTACTTCACTATCTGTTTTCTCTAGAAATTATTTTCAGTAACAAAAGACAAAGATCCTGGACTCAGGTGCAGCTGGTGACAGACTTCCTGGAAACTGTATAGTTGTATCTCCCCTGAAACCATGGCTCCCAAAAACTCTCAGTGGTAGGCACCAGTCCCAAGAATGACTAGAGCAAGGCGCTTTCAGGAAAAGCTTGATGGCTGCCTTCCTAAAGCTGGCACGATGCTGGTGCCCAGGCTGGCATCCTTGGGCACTCATTTAACCAGTACTATTGTGGTAATCAAGGCAGGACGGAGGTAGACACTACTGCAGCTATATTTTCCCTCTCTGTTGTTCACCTTTAGATTTCACTAGCAACATATTTATTGTACAAAGAAGTGATTAGGAAACACAGGAATGTTCAGTCAGTAGAATAGAGAGAGTATCTGAGAAGGAATATATGTGCTAGATATTGGTTTGAATTTTCTTGGTGGCAAGTGACAAAAATCTAGTTTGACCTTGATTTGGGAAAAATAAGAATATTTATAAATGCATCCAAAGCAACAACATAATTAAAGAAAACTGAACATTAGACAGAGGCACATAGGGAGAAGATAAATCTGGGCATCAGATGCATGATCCCTAAATCCACTTTCAATGGAGGATGTGCTAGGAATTAGGAAAACAGTACAAGAGGTAAGGCAACTTTAATTTTATCCCTGGCACTGTACATAGTTCCCAGATCACTACCAGGAGAGACTCCTGAACACAGAATCAGAAACAACCCCTAAGAACCTCCACATGTGGCCTAAACCCCCTAAAACAAATGAATAAGAAAAAAATGTGTTTTCCCTAAATACTGGTCCTATGGTCAACAGAGTCTTTGGCTGTCAGCTACATAGAGTTGCCTCAGGCAAGAACTTGTACTTCTTTGGACAGTCTTGTGCAGTGAGCAGTCATAGGAAAAGTCAAAGGGCCATGGGGCTGGAGCTATATCACAGCTGGTAGGATGTTTGCCTTGTGTGTGACCAACCCAGGTTCAATTCCCAGCATCATATATGATCCCTCAAGCACTGAAAGGGTTGGCCACCCGATGGGGTGATAGACTGGGAGCCTCGGAACTCTGCACCTGTCAAGAAAAACTCTAAGAGTCTTGCAGGCGGCTCGGGAGGCGGGAGCCTGGCTCAGCGCCGGGCCTCAGCTGACTATGGAACCCCGAGGAGGGCAGATGGGCTTTGGGAGTGGGCCCGTCGCCTCCGGAGGGTCCCGGAAGCAGCCGGATGGGACTTCGTCCACCACGCTAGCCACCATTTTCATTGTCCAGACGCTGGGAAAATGTCCCACGACCAGAGGACCAGCAAAAGCCGGTTTGAGCCCAAGTAGGCGGCTCCAAGAGGCGGGAAGCACTGGGAAGTCGTCAGACGGAGGCGCGGTCACCCCTTCCCCCCTCCATCGTGACTAGCCGGTTTCCCGCCCAGGAGCCGCTGGCGGGCCCGGCATCCAGAGTCTTGCAGACGGCTCGGGAGGCGGGAGCCTGGCTCGCGCCGGGCCTCAGCTGACTATGGAACCCGAGGGAGGGCAGATGGGGCTTTGGGGTGGGCCCGTCGCCTCCGGAGGGGTCCCGGAAGCAGCCGGATGGGACTCGTCCACCACGCTAGCCACCATTTTCATTGTCCAGACGCTGGGAAAATGTCCCACGACCAGAGGACCAGCAAAAGCCGGTTTGAGCCCAGGTTGCGCAGCCGCTATGCCGCGCTGGGCCACTAGGGTGGTGAAACAATGATGTTTTTGGTACACTGCATTCCCGTGAACAGCAGGAGGGTTTGCTGAGAGGAGAGATATACAGAGGAAGGAGATGACATATAGAGCCCGCCGGGTGATTGGGATTCGGGAGGGGGAGGGAGACAGGACGTTGGTGATGGGAGATGGGTTCGGGTGGAGGGTGCATCTTGGAACCCTGTGGAGCCAGGACTCCACATGAGCATCCTTCAATTAAAAAAAAAAGGAGAAAAGGTGGAATAAATAAATAAATAAATAAATATCTGCAGGGCTAGCCACAATGTGTAAAAGAAAGAGGAGAGAGATGCAGAGATAGAGAGAAAAGAGAGGAAGCAGGGCTACCTGCTATTAAGGCAGCCTGGGGGTGAGTGGGAGGGTGGAGTACATTGGTGGTGGAAATGGGGTACTGGTGGAGGGATGGGTGCTGGAATACTGTATTACCAAGAACCAATTGCACCTTTGTAATTGTATGTCTCACGGTGGTATAATAAAGAATAAAAAAAATTTAAAAAAAAAAAAAAAAAAATTAAAAAAATAAAAAAAAAAAAAAAAAAAAAGAAAAACTCTAAGAGATCGGATCCATGCAAGAAACAAAGGGTTTATTAATTATTCGAGTATACTCGGGCTCTAAGCACGACCTCAAACAGTCAGTGACTAAGAGCCACGAGCCCTTTCAATGGGGGTCCTTTAAAAGAAAGTTCTCACCTCTACAGAAAAGCCTGCGCAAAACCATCCAATAGACTTAAAGCATTACATCAAGGTCTGTTCACAGGCAGCCAATCACTTTGCATTAAGTCACCATTACATACCAACTGGGTCACACTCAATACTTCCTTCTATGTTTGGTGTGGCTAGGTATACGTCCGGAATTGCAGGTCAGCATGAAAGCAGACCAGATAACAGGATGTGGGTGGGGGCCTCCCAACATCTGCCAGGGTGGAAACAGGAATTCGTTCTGGGCCTTTTGTTGTAGATGTAGGAAGAAAGGGTTATTTAGGCCCTAAAATGATAACTTTCCATGAGTAGGCCTGCCCTTGTTGGGGAGGGGTTACTGGGTGGCTGCTTTCTTTCAGTAATTCCTGAGTAGGAATTACTCCTAGTGCAGAGCCAGAACTAACCCCTAAGCATCACCAAGTGTGACCCAAAAATCAAAACAATAATAACAATAACAATAACAATAATAATTCTTAAAAAAAAATAGAAGGGTCATACAGAACAATCCTAAGCTTTTATGTGCTCCAGAACTCTCTCAGGTGGGTTGAGACCTTGTTCTATTTTCCTTACAATTCAGTCGCTCCTTTACTGCTTTTTCTCTTCTTTTCCATGAATATTGATCCCTTACAAGGGAAATATTTTGCTCTGCAATATTTGTATCAGGTTCTGTTCCAATAACCTCAAGCTTTGCACAGTCTAAGAAATATGTAGAACAAAGGTGTCAGATATCTCTGGGATGTTCTCAATGATTCATCTCTTTTCTGCCTCTTTGCTTCTGATCTTTTCACTCCAAGCTATCTTTCTCCAAATATTCGAAAACTTGTAATGAAGAATTCCTCATAGTTTGGCCAAATAAACAAATTAATTGCTTCTTAGTGGTTTCTAGTTTAAAATATTTTAAATCCCAGAAAAGAAAATAGTGTTCAATGGGTCAGATTCCTATCCCCTTATAACTCAATGCTTGATATTGATATGTTATAGTTATTTATATTTGAATAAAATCTATCCAAGGGGCTAGAAAGATGGTACATGGGTAAAGCATATGTCTTGCATGCATCTGGACTAGGTTCCATCCCCAGCACCACGTAAAGTCCCCTGAGCACCATCAGGAGTAATCCCTAAGCACAGAACCATGACTAAGCCTTTTTCACTGCCCAAAAACTAAACTAAAAAAGAAATCATCATTTATTAACGAAAGAACCATATAGAAACAGACATGGCTTTATGGCATCACCCATAAAGCCATGGGTTAAAGGGGAGGGCTGCTAGACAAAAAACATGATGACAACCTACACATTACAGATAGCAGTAGTTTGCTCTCAGCACTTTGAGCTTTTTCCTAGTCCCCTGAATGTTTATTATATTTGTTCACTGTATCCTATCAGATCTATTTTAAAACTATCACCCACATCCAATTCTTTATCTATTTAATGTATTTTTTTAGAACTTTGTCTTTTGACAATCGTGTCCCTATTTTCTTGTTTTATTTTAATTTACTAAGTAGCATTACTTACAACATGTTTCCTATAAGCATCACTAAAAATCAGTATGTGTATGTGTTGCATCAAGTGCCACCAAAAGTTCAGTTCCAGTATGTCTTATCTTCAATTCTATTCTGCTTTTATTCCTTCAAGCATTTTCAATGGCTTGCCTATCCTCTACAGTTTAAAATTCAGATTCCTTGGCATGGCATTCAAAGATGTCCATGATTTTTGTGCACTTTTTTTCACAATTCTCATCTTTTTTGTTCTTATCTATACTGAAAAAACTATGAAATGCCATAAATACCATTTTTCTCTCACTTCTTTCGTGTGTGTGTGTGTATGTGCGTCCATGTCTGTCTGTCCTTCTGTTTGTCCATGTTTATTTATTTATTTGGTTGTAGCCATTGGTTCTCAGGGTTTACTCCCTGACTGCTCAGGAGTCATTTCTTGTGTTCCTCAGGGATCAAATCAGGGCTAGGGTTTACTATATGCAAGGCAAGTGCTTTACCCCTGTACTAGCTCTTCAGTCTCACAGGTGTATCTTTATATTTCATCTATATAAACTTTGATCACCATTTTCAAGATATAGTATATTATGTTTATAAATTTAATTTTGATATATTTAACCTTCTTCTTCACCCACTTTTTATTGATGGACTTTTTCTTTCACTGCAAAATTAACATTTTTTTCTTTATTATAATTTGGGGGCATGAACCTAAAAGCCACAGACATGAATAATTAGTATGGTTAATAAATATAATGTAATATATATATAATTTCAACATCTGGACTCCACAGCTCATCAATGCTCCACCCAAGAGAAAAGCCAATCTCTCCCCAGTTCATCAGTAACCACCTGCATGGTAGAGCCTGGCAAGCTACCCGTGTTGTATTTGATACGCCAAAAACCAGTAACAATTATAGACCTCATTCCCATGACCTGAGGAATTGTCTAAGTCTTTTCATATTCCTGATGCGAGCAGATGCCCTTGAGCTACACTAGCACATGATAGGACATATGGATATGTTACTGGTGCCCACTCGAGCAAATCCATGAACAAAAAGAAGTCATGTGATACAAGTGATACAAGCAGCCATTACCTTCAGAAAATTAATTTGGGGGTTTTAAATGTCAGGTATAAGAGAAAAGACATCTTTAGGTTATTGGATTGCAAACAAACAAAGCAACGGGAAACTTTTCAAACAAAATTTAGTTGACCACTATAAGGAGATAATAAGGAAATTTATGTGTCCAGTCCCCTGATCATCTCTAGTTATATTTAAGAAGCATTGTCATTTTATGCATTTTACAAACATTTACTGAATACCTCTGCATCAAGCACTTTACTAGCTCCTACAAAGACTATGACTGAGGAATAATAAATACAATCCCCATTCCTGGCTCATCCATGAATGGTTCTTAAAACTCAGTATAAAGTCCACTGTTCTTGGAAATTTTAAAAGAGTGAAGAAAAAGAATGAGCAATTTAGACAAAGGAGTGATATAATCAATAAAATTTCTAAAACATTAGAAGGTTGGTGTACGACCAACTTGATTTGGTGAAAATTGGCTTTTGATTAATTGGGATACCATTGCAGTAGCTAACTCATGAAATGTTGGTTATTAACTAGATAAAATGCATAGGAAATTAAAAAGAAGGGTGAAGACAAGAAATAAAATGTTAGAAAAAAATTAATGAGTCTTGGTGACAGCCCTCTCAATGGATCTGGTTTGCACACAATATTAAAACAATCACTGGATACCCATGACGTTCTTCAAAGAAATTGACCAAACGCTCCTGAAATTTGTATGGAACAATAAACCCCCAAGGATAGCTAAAGCAATCCTCGGGAAAAAGAAGATGGGAGGCATCACCTTTCCCAACTTCAAACTGTACTACAAGGCAGTAGTAATTAAAACAGCATGGTATTGGAATAAAAACAGACCTGTGGACCTACGGAATAGAATTGAGTATCCTGACACCCAACCTCAAACACATGATCATGTAATCTTTTATAAAGGTGCAACGAGTCTGAAATGGAGTAAGGAAAGCCTCTTCAATAAGTGGTGTTGGGAAAACTGGGCAGCAACATGTAAAAAATGAATTTGGACCTGTGTCTAACACCATGCACAAAAATCAGATCAAAATGGATTAGAGATCTCAATATCAGAATTGAGTCCATAAAGTACATTGAAGAAAATATAGGAAAAACCCTCCACGACATTGAAGTTAAAGGCATCTTCAAAGGTGAAACATCACTAACAAAGCAACTAGAAGAAAAGATAAACATATGGGACTACATGAAACTAAAAAGCTTCTGCACCTCAAAAGAAACAGTGACTAAGATACAAAAGCAGTCCACAGAATGGGAAAGAATATTCACCCAATACCCATCTGATAAGGGGGTTAATATCCAGGACATATCAGGCACTGGTAGAACTTTACAAAGAAGAAAACAAACAACCCCATCAAAAAATGGGGAGAAGAAATGAACAGAAACTTCAGCAAGGAAGAAATTCGAATGGCCAAAAAACATATGAAAAAATGCTCATCATCACTAATCATCAGAGAGATGCAAATCAAAACAACAATGAGATACCACTTTACACCACAGAGACTGGCATATATTCAAAAGAGCAAGAACAACAAGTGCTGGCGTGGATGTGGGGAAAAAGGGGACACTCATCCATTGTTGGTGGGAATGCCGGCTGGTACAGCCTTTCTGGAAAACAATATGGACATTCCTCCAAAGACTAGAAATTGAACTCCCATTTGACCCAGCCATACCACTCCTGGGAATATACTCTGGGAAGCCAAAAATATGCAGCGGAAACACCATCCCTACTTTTATGTTCATAGTAGCATTATTCACAATAGCTAGAATCTGGAAGCAACCAGAGTGCCCAAAAATCGATGACTGGATAAAGAAGCTTTGGTACATCTACAGAATGGAATACTATGCAGCTATTAGGAAAAATGAAGTTATAAAATTTGCCTACAAATGGATGGACATGGAGAAGATTGTGTTGAGCGAAATTAGCCAGAAGGAGAGACAGACACAGAATGACTGCATTTATCTGCATAACATAAATATATGTACATATTATGATACCAATATCCAAGGTCAAGTGAAACATATATCAGGAGGTCTTGTCAAAGGTGGAAATTATCACAAACGTGTGGGAGACAGAGGCTAGGTAAGACAGAAATGGAACAGTGTGCTAACAATTGTTGAGGGTACTAATGCCAACCTAGAACTGAGCATTAAATAGAGGTAAAAAAGATACACATGACAACCCTTTAATGTATGTTCTGTAATCCATAGTCTGGAGGGAAGGAAAAGAGAAAGAGAGAGAAATGGAAAGAAATCAAGAACCTGCCATGGAGCAGGGCTGGGGGAGGGGGGGGGGAACCGGGACGTTGGTGGTGGGAGATGGGCACTGGTGGCGGGATGGGTGCTGCAACACTGTTTGACCAAAACCCAAATATGAACTTTTTAATTGTATATCTTTGTAATTTAAAAATAAAAAAAATTATTAAAAAATAATAATAATAATAAAATAAAAATACACACTAATAATATGCCAGTAAAATACCAATGGATCTTGTCATATTTAGATTAAAATTTTTTAAATTGCATACATTTTGAAATATAATTCCTTAATATATATTATTAAACTAATGTGGTTATAATTTCCTAAGACTTATTATTAAAACATAAATAAAGAAAGAACCCTTTAAAAAAATCACTGTATCACTGTATCACTGTCTTCCCATTGTTCATCGATTTGCTTGATTGGGCACCAGTAACATCTCCATACGTCCTGTCACAAATGAGTGTAATCCCAAGGCATCTGCTTGCTCAAGGGACAGGAAGAGTCTCAAACCATTCCTTAGGTCATGGAATTGAGGTCCATAATTGTTACTAATTTTTGGCATAACAAATAAAACATGGGTAGCTTGCCAGGCTCTGCTGTGTAAACAATACCACATACATTTATAAATAGGAGGTACCTCCCCACACACTATTCCCATGCAATCAAATGTGCAGTATATTCCAACCCATATTCCTGCATTTGTTTTAATCATCCATGTGTTCTTGACAACCCATTTCAGCTCCATTTTTTAGCACCCTGATCACTAATATTTCTTGTGATTCCAACACAATTTTCTCCTAGCTGACAGCAGCCCATACGTCCTCTTTGTGTTCAACTGTAATCAATATTACATTCCTGAAAATGTAGAGTTCAAGAAATACCAGATACAATTTTAGCCAAGACATTTTTTTTCAGTTTCTTGGGGTTTTATTTTGAGTTGCATAGAAAAATAAATTGACATTTTATTTACATGTTTTAAGTTCATATACATTTCAAGATACAATTATGTGAAATAAGGTCCATTTTTCTGGCAACTTTTGTGTGGACTTTGGGATTTTTGAAGCATCTTTGGGTTGAAGATGCTTATACTAGAGCTTCCTTGCATGTTTACTTTGCTATGTGGATTGTCTAACAGTTCTGCAAGTTCATCACTAAAAAGGTCATTATAAATCAATACACCAAAGCTTGGCACCATTTACGTTTTATAAATGAAGACACTAAAACAAGAAAAGAGCGGCATCTTGATTCTGTATTCTTGATTTCCATCTTGAGTCATTTTATTACTGGAGGATGATACAAGAAAATCTATATTTATTGCAGTAACCGTAAGGAATTGCAATAGTTTTCTTTGTTTTTAGGGCCATACCTTTCTGTGCTCAGGACTTACTTCTGGATCTGCATTCAAGGATCTGTACTCCTAGCAGCTTCAGGGCATCATATGTGGTCAAGTCAAGGTCAGCTGCATGCAAGGCAAGTGCACTGTGCTATATCTCGGGTCCAAAATAAATTTTCATTAAGCACTGAATTCCTCATCACAGGCAATTCCTGGGGGGTGGGGGGAATATTCAAACTTAATCCTACTACAGATTCCCTTTCATTGTGTATGAGAGGTTTGTGTACTTGTTCCTCATATGTGTCATATAAGTTTCCATTCAACCTATAAGCTATTTGAAGGTAGAGTCATATAAATTCACATGTAAGAGACTGTAGGTTAATCCTTCTTTAATGTACAGAAAGACTAAGTGGAAAAATCAGAAGGCGCAGAAAACAAAATTGGTATATCTTACTACATTAAAAGTGTTATTTAGGAACCAGAGTGATAGTACAGCAGGTACAGATTTTGCCTTGCATGAAGCTGACCCAGATTCAATCCCCAGAACCCCACAGAGTCCCTGAGCACCATCAGAAGTGATGTCTGAGCACAGAACCAGGAGTAAGTCCTGAATATCATTGGTCGTGGCTCCAAAACAAACAAACAAATAGGGCAATAGCAATAGTATATTGGGTAGGGCATTTGCCTTGCACTTGGCCTACCAGGGTTTGATCCCTAGCATCCCATATAGTTACACAAGCACCACCAGAACTAATTCCTGAGTGCAAAGCCAGGAAGTAGTCCCAAAAGCATCATTGGGTGTGACCCCCAAAAGCCAAAAAATACCCCAAATTAATTGATCAAAGTATCATTTAGCATGAATAAAGCTAGAATAGAGCTAGGGAGGTATTTCAAAAGGCTGAGACACAAGTTTTTCAGAAGCTTCAGGAGTCAGTCCCAGGGACACTACTGCAAGGTCCCTGAGCACCTCTTAGGGTGGATCAAGCACTGCTCCAGGAATCAGCCCTGACACTCCATCAAAAGGAAAGAAAATTAAAAAAACAGCTGACAAAATGTGAGAGAATATTTACAACAGAGACAACAGATAAAAGGTTAATATTTCAGAGTATAATAATTTGATGCAAAAAATGGGGAAAGTCATGAAAAGGTAATACAAGAAAAAATATTAAAAATATTAAAAATAGACCCCAGGACAAAGAATACAGTTCAGGAACAGTGCACATGTGAGGTTCTGGCAGCAAAAACTAGGAATAAATAAGTTGACCTAAGGTATATAAGTACCCAAAAGCTCAAATTATTATAATTAGAAAAAAAACAAATTAACACCATGCTAAGATAATTTTTCACTAAGAAGATTGCAAAAACATTAAAAATAATTATTGAATATAAGGGACACCTGGGAGAGTGTGAGGAGGAATAAATAGGATGAGCAGAATCTGAATGCGCCTCTCCCATGATGTCAGTTACAAAGCAAAAATTAAAACTTTACAGTGAAGAAGCCTATCACACAGCAAATTAAGCATGGTAAAAAAGAAAAGTTTATATTATCACCAGCAACAAAAAGGCTTAATATCATGGTCCTCCTAATAAGAGAAAATCAAGCAGTCTTCTAGTATTCGGTGCCCTAAAATACCTGGCTTCAGTTTTATGCTGAGAAAACATCAGACGAATTGAAATTGAGTGACATTCTACAAATAACTCTTTATTATCTATCATAAATACAAGGTCACAAAACTAAGTAAAGATGCAAGAATTTTCATGAGGGATTGAAGTGATAATTCAGCAGGCAGGGCACTTGCCTCCACATGGCCAGTCCATGTTCTATTGTAAGCACCATATATGGTGCCCCAAACACTGCCAGGAATGATCCTTGAGCACAGAGCCACGAGTAAGCCCTGAGCACCGCCTTGTGCCACCAAAGTAAAAGTAAACTCCATAAGAGAACAACTAATATCACTGTGAGATCTTCCTTAGGATCCAAGTACAGTTATATCGGGGGACATCGCCGGGGTCCCCAACAGTGCCAGGAAGCGGAGTTCCCTTCTACCTCTGAAGCCAGCGGGAATGGATGAAGACTCAGGAATTTGATGCAGTTTTAAAAGGCTTTACTTATCACAGGTTCAGGCATACAAATCAGCAATAGGAAAAACCTGGTGCTTAGGATTCCCGGCTAGAACCCCAGACACGTGTAGGCCAAGATGGCGACCACCACGTGTAAAGGCCCTGTAAAGAGGAGACAAAGGCAAAACTCCCAAGAAGGGTGCAAGCTCACAAAAAGAGAGAGCCCAAAAAGAGAGCCCAGAGAGAGAGAGAGAGAGAGAGAAGAGAGAGAGAGAGAGAGAGAGAGAGAGAGAGAGAGAGAGAGGAAGCAGGCTGGTTTTATACCCCTGCAACTCAGACCTCCCACTATTATGGGAAGTAGGAAGGGTCAAATGCCCTTAGGTAATTTCTCCCAGCACCTCACCTAGGTCCTATTATATGCTAATGTTTTGAGCCAAAATCTGCCTGGAATTGCCTTTATAGGGTAGAGAAGGGGTTTCTGAGATGGCATGCCTCTCACCAAAGACTAATACTAATGCCAGTTAAGTATTTCTCCAAGCCTTCACAAGAGTCTCGTCTACTTCACAGTAGTTTTGTATTTTAGTTGCCTTTGAGTTATCAGGGAGCCATGCTTGCTTGCTTGGAGGCAAACAGCATTTCTCTCTGGGCTAATTACTTAGAGATCCAACGTGGCCAGGCAAATATGCTGGTAAAATCTAGCTAGTCCCACAATGATTGTGGTAGCATGAAAGAATATGTATCACTTGATCACTTGATCACTTGAATCCAGTTATTCATCGATTTGCTCGGGCGGGCGCCAGTAACATTTCCATTGGACCCTATCACGTGCCAATGTAGCCCAATGGCATCTGGTTGATTCAGGAATATGAAGAGCCTCGAACCGTTCCTTCAGGGTCTTAACAAGGAAGTCTGACCATCTTGTAGGTGGGCGGCCACGTGATCTTTTGACATCCCGTGGGATCCAGTCGGTAATGGCTCTAGTCCAGCGGTTGTCTCCAAATCGCAAAGAATATGTATACCAGCCAGTATAGAATACATGGTCAGATAAACTGCCACATTTAAATTACCCCCTTATCTATGAAGTGATTTGCAGGGAGGCAATCCAGGGCAGATACAGAGGCTCTTAGAGGAGTCCTGCAACACAGCTATATATGTCTTTTTTATAATAGTGAAAGAAATGGTGAAATTTAAATAAGAGTTTTCATTCAGCTGCCAGTATTATACCAAGATTCTGTTCTTCATCATTTCACAGTGGTTAGATAAGATGTCGATTTTGAGGGATATGGGGCAAAATGTTTACATATTCTAAGTTTTAAAATGGTTTAAAGGGTCAGGGAGACAGCTCCAGGGATGGCACAATATAAGGCCTTTGGATCTGTCCCCAGTACTGCATTGCATTCCAGGGATCACTGGTAGTGCTGGTAGCTCCCAGCACATCTAGGAAGTTCCCTGAAATAGTTTAAAGTAAACATATTAAAAGAAAAATAAGTGGGAGAGTGAAGGGAACTTTCAGCCTTAAAAGTCTGAAGAATAAGTCCCAGCAATATAGATATAATTTAATATGCCAAATACCAGTAACTATTATAGACTTAATTCCCATGACCTGATGGAATGGTTTGAGGCTCTTTATGTTCCTGAAGCAAGCAGGTGCCCTTGGGCTCTACTAGCATGAGACAGGACATATGAAGATGTTACTGGGGCCTGATCCAGCCAATCAATGATGAACGGGAAAACAGTGATACAGTGATACAGTGAATATAGATATTCCAATCCATGAGAGAATGTGGCCTTACATGCCTAAGTGCATACAGAAAACTTTAGTCTGGGCTTGTCACAGAGGCAGATGATTACCTCATCTCTAGAGGTTAGGATGAAATAATAACTGAGATCTGGGGCTCCCATTTACTACTCTATCTTCTCACTGACATTGAAGAACAAGATGAACATATAGTCACCTACTAATTCATAATTACCTGAGCCGAAATTTCAATGTAGGCAGATTTCCCCAATGACATCAATGAATCATGTTTATATTGATATAAAAACAATATGCATTGCAATGTTAGTGTGAAATAAAATTGATGCCCCATTCTAGATTATTAGTTAATAATTTGCTATATCTATACAACAAAATCTCAAAGAGCAACTAGAAAATGTTGGAGAAATCCACGACATTCCCATATGCGAACAATGTAATACAAGAATGAGAGGGGAAAAAGTGATCCATTCACAATTTCACCTCAAAAAAATCAAATATCTGGGAACCAACAGAACAAACGAGGTTAAAGACTTATTTAAATAAAACTAAATCTCATTGCTAAAGTAAATAAAAGAAGATACAAAGAAACAGATATTCTACTCATGGAATGGATGGATCAACATTGTCAAATGACAATCCTACCCAAAACACTTTACAGAATCTATGCGGTCCTTATAAAAATACCGGTGACATTTTTAAAGACAAAGACCAAGCACTATTGAAGTTTATTTGGAGTAAGAACCCATCCCACCCTCCCTCCACAAATAGCCAAAAGCAATCCTAGGAGAAAACAAGATGGGAGGCTTTCCTTGCCCCAACCTAAAGTTATATTATAAAGCTATAGTAATCAAAATGGTGTGATACTGGAATAAAGATTGAGTCTCAGACCAATCGGATAAATTTGAGAGGTTAGAGACAAATCCTCAGGAATAAAACATCCAAATTTAATGAAGGAGTTAAGTGTGTGGCCTGGAGTAAAGGAATCTGCTTCAACAAATGGTGCTGGGAAAACTGGTCAATCACAAGTGAAAAAATTAATTTATGGGGCTGGAGTGATAGTCCAGTGGGTAGGGCATTTGCCTTGCATGCAGCTGGCTCATGCCGACCCAGGTTTGATCCCCAGCATCCCATATGGTCGCCTGAGCACCAGCAGGAGTAATTCCTGAGTGCAGAGTCAGGAGTAACCCCTGAGCATTGCCAGGTGTGACCCAAAAAGCAAAAAAAAAGAAAAAGAAAAGAAAAATTAATTTAGACCCCTGTCTCATACCATGTATAAGTCAATTCAAAATGAATTAAGTACCTTTATATCAGACTTAATCCATAAATTACTTGAGGAAAACATAGGCAGAACTCTTCACATTACTGTATCTAGAAGTATCTTCAAGGATTCAATGCCAGTGGCCAAGCAAGCAGAAGCAATGATAAACCAGTGAGATTGCATCAAATTAAAATCTTCTGCACTGAAATGATGACAAGGCAAGGAATTTTTAAAAGCAACCCACAGACTTGGAGAAAGTCTGACACCCATCTGACAAAGGATTAATTTCCAAGATATATAAAGCACTGGTAAATCTTAAGAAGCAAAAAAAAAAAAAAAAAAAAAAGCAAACAACCCCATTTTAAAAAATAAGAAGAGATGAACAGAAACTTCCTCAAAAAAGACATACAGATGGCCAAGAGATACATGAAAAATGCTCTGCATCACTGATCATCAGGGAAAAGCAGATCAAAGCAACAGTGAGATATCATCTCAACTAGTAAAGACTAGCATCAACACAAAAATGAAAACAACTAGTATTGGACTTGCCTTTCAAGCCCATGTTCTCACCTGAATATGTATCTTGTTTGCTTGTCTCTATGTTTTTTGCTTGCTTTTCCCATCCTGGAAAAGCCTGTGTTCTCTCTTAAACACATATTTTCTCCATTTTTCTCTCCTTACATCTAAGCAAGTTTTATTCAATAAAAATATCTTTATTCACAAAAAGAATGAAAGAGAAAAACACCAGTGTTGACAAGGATGTGGGGGGAAAGGAACCCTTCCACTGATGGTGGGACCAGTGACTGGTTCAACTGTTTAGGCAGCAATATGGACACTTCTCAAAATCTAAGAACTGTGCTTCCACGTGACCTAACAATCCGACTTCTGGGCATCTATCCTATTCCAAAGGCCCAAAAATTCTACTCAGAAAACACATCTGAGCTCCTAAGTTCATTGAATCACTATAGCACTATTCACAATAGTCAAAATTTGGAAACAACCCAAATGTACAAGAATAGATGATTGGATAAAGGAACTGCGTTATATGTGTGTGATAGGATACTACTTGGTTGTAAAAAAGATGAAATTATGCAATTTTTTCTAGTACATGTATAGAGGGTATCATACTGAAGGAAGTCAGCCAGGAAAGAGAGTGAACCCAAATAATATTGTGTGCGAAATATATAAAAACCCATACTTAACGGAACAACAAATACCCAAAGCAATAGAATCTAAGAACTGGTCTACAGGATGGAACTTACCAGAGCAGTGAGACATGGGGAGTGGGTTGGAGGGTGAAATGGCGATGGAGGTTGAGGGTGAGCGGGCGAACAGGAAACAATGGTAAAGGGGAAAGGACACTACAATGTATGATATGGTGCTATGATATTGTATGTGTAAAATCCTAGCGTTAACAGTTTGTAAAATTTTTAATCATGGTAGCTAACAAGCTCAGATTTGATCCCTAGGACCACATGGTACGTAACCCTAACCCTAACCCTGAGCAACTCCTGAGCACTGAGATGAGCACAGAGAGAAAAAGAGAGATCACAAGGGATAACTAATGGCTTTTCATGCCATGTTCCCATGAAATCAAATGAGAAAGGTTAAAAAAATAACATGTGTGTGAATATATACCAGTTATTATATTCATGACTTTCATTTGCCAATAAGTGATGAGATTATCAGTAATATTTACGACCTTCATTCTTTTTTCTGCAGCTTTTAAACATTTACACAATAAGCATATACTCTTCCTAATTTGAAAACATAGTATTTTAAAGACAAAGCACGAAAAGACAGGAAATATAATTCAGTGATAGATCATATCCTTTATGCTGCTAAGTTCCTGAGTTCTACCCTCAGCACCCAATGAATAACTAGATAATATAGCAAACAGACTTATGACTTTAAGACAGTGGAGTAAAGACACCTGTGTCCCTCTCTTCAAGCCACCTGTCAAGAGAAAAAAATGCTAGATCCATTTTTGAGTAAAAAGGAATGAACAATGACCCACAGAGTGGAGACTTCCCAGTGCAAAAATGACCAAAGAGATTCATGGAAAGACGGCACTAGGTCCTACCCAAAAATATAATATTCAGTAAAAACCTATAGAGCACAGGATTTCCTGAGAAATGAGGACTAGAGGAGGAAAGTCCCACTTTCCTGGGCTTAATGATGATAAAGCAAGTAACCTTGCGATAGATGCTGCGAGGCTCTTCATTTATCACCTCCGGACAGCAGGGAAACTGGTGTTAAAAACAACTACACAGGGAAAAGGGGACTCTCATACATTGTTGGTGGGAATGTCGACTTGTACAACCTTTCTGGAAAACAATATGGACATTCCTCCAAAGACTAGAAATTAAGTTCCCCTTTGACCCAGCCATACCACTCCTGGGAATATACCCTGGGAAGCCAAAAACACACAGCGAAAACACAATCCGCACTTTTATTTTCATAGCAGCACTATTCACAATAGCCAGAACCTGGAAACAACCAGTATGCCCGAGAACTGATGACTGGATAAAGAAACTGTGGTACATCTACACAATGGAATACTATGCAGCTGTTAGGAAAAATGAAGTTATGAAATTTGCCTATAAATGGATGGACATGGAAAGGATCATGTTGAGTGAAATTAGTCAGAAGGAAAGAGAGAGACATAGAATGACTGCATTTATTTGCATGACATAAATATATCAGGTGGTCTTACCAAAAGTGGAAATTACTGCAAATGTGAGGGAGTTAGTGGTTAGGTAAGACAGAGAAGGGAACATGTGTGAATAAAGGTCAAAAGGGCTGATACCAACATAGAACTGAGCATTAAATATAGGCAAAAAATGGACATGATGGCTTCCAAGTGTATGTAGTGCAACCCACAATGTGTAGGAGGAGGAAGGGAGAGAGGGGGGGGGAAAAAAGAGATAAAGAACCTGCCATTTAGGCAGGCTATGGGGGGGGGGGGAATTGGGGACATTGGTGGTGGGAAATGGGCACTGGTGGAGGGCAGGTGCTGGAACACTATGTGACCGAAACCTCCAAACATGAACAACGTTGTAATTGTATATCTCACGGGGGTATAATAAAATGTTTAATTAAAAAAAAACACACACAAAACTAACCTCTTAGCAGGAAAAATTCCTCTTGATGAGGTGAGGCCAGGTGAAGCAACACCCTGAAAAAAGCTATCCCCTTCTGTCACCTATGGGGGAAGAGATGAAAGCGATTCTCTTGCAGATTCACAGACATACACTCAGTCTCACAACCTGTGTTGTAAGACGCTTCATTACTACCACAGTTAAGTTTAAGTCCAGTGAGCAAACAGAAAAATAACTCCTTTAACGTAATGATGCTTACTGTTCTCACTTAAAAGGATTTCAAGCACAGGATTTGTATGGTAGCTTTATGGTGTTAGCAAGAAACCAGGCTTCAATTTTTTCTGCTTTTCCCCTCTTATACAGCATACACCTCGAAGATCACTTTATGGTTTAAGAGGGTTTCTATAGCCCATATGCAACAGTTCATTCAAAATGAACTAAATGCATTGAGATTAAACTAGGTTTCACAAAATACGTTTAGAAAAACATAGGTGCAACTCTCCAGGATATTTTTCAGAGGTGTCTTTTTTTTTTAAAAATTTTTTTTATTATACCACCGTGAGATACACAATTACAAAGATGTTCATAAGATGTTCATATTTCGGTTTCGGCCGTACAGTGTTCCAGCACCCATCACTCCAGCAGTGCCCATTTCCTACCACCAATGTCTCTGATTCCCTCCCCCCTCCCCTAGCCTGCCTCTATTGCAGGTTCTTTATTTCTTTCTCTTCTCTCTCTCTCTTTCTCTTGTTCTTCCCTTCCACATTGTGGATTACAATACATACATTAAGAGGTTGTTATGTGTATCTTTTTTCCTGTATTTATTGCTCAGTTCTAGGTTGGTATTAGGACTTTCGACAATTGTTAGCACACTGTTCCATTCTCTATCTTACCTAGCCTCTGACTCCCACACATTTGTGATAATTTCCACCTTTGACATGATCAGATGTGTCTTCAATGATTTGAGCCCACTGGCAAAAAATGGGTAAAAATATACAAATGGGGCTACATCAAACTAAAATGTCTATGACAAAATGAAACTCAGACTAAAATGAAGACACCCATTGCAAGGTGGAACTATTTGCATGCTATGTAAGAGCTAAAGGTCTAATATCCAAGATATATAAAGCACTCAGCACTCAACAACAAAAACCCAAAATCCATCAACAAATGGGGACAGGAGAAGAACAGATGCATCTCTGAAGAAGACATATGGCCAGAAGGCACATGAAAAAAGTGTTTATCATCACTTATTATCAAGGAAATGCCAATCAAAATGACAATGAGATATCAGTAAGAGAGTCAGACATCATAAAGACAGGAATAAATAGTGTTGATGGACACGTGGTGAAAAAGAAACCCTCATTTACAATTAGTGGGAATATCACTTAGTTCAACTTTATGGAAAACAGAATGGAAACTTCTCAAAGTAGTAAGAATATCACTGCCATATGACTAAACAATTCTATCTGTTGGCATATGCCAAAAACATTAATTCAAAAAGATACATGCATACTTATAGTTATTACAGTAAATAGTACAATAGTCAAGATATGGAAACAATCCCAGTATCCAATGAGAGATGAATAGATATATAAATTGTGCTAGATAAATGGAATACTATGCAACTATAGTAAAAGATCAAATTTTTGCAGTTTGTTGCAACATAGATGGAACTGTAGAGTATCATATTAAGGGAAATAAATCAGAGGAAAACAAATACCCAAATTGATGGTATATAGAAAAACAAAACATGGGGCTAGATTATATACAATAAAGGCAAATTCTTGAACACTGACTACAAAACTGAAATTATAAAACGTGTTGAGTGAGTGCTGAGATTCTAATAAGTGCTAGGAAGGGAAGTATGAGGAGTACTAGAAAGGACAGAAGCAAGATGATATAGGGTCTTGGGTGCTTTGATGGTGGTAAAAGTACAGTAACTTTGTACATTGAATCCACAAAAGTTAACAGTATAGAAATCATGGTATCTAAATCATAATACATAATTTTTGAATGTCGATTTTTAAAAATGGTTTCTATAGCTCTAATCATCCCACCCATATTCCAATTTGTAGGAAGAAGAAAGCAAATCCATTCCTTTACATTTCCTTTTAATGGCACCACACCCAGCATGGGAAGGGTTTTGTTCTGGGCCCTGTGACAATGACTAGAACTTAGTTTCTGGAACCAGAGCAATAGTACAATGGCTAGAGTGTTTGCCTTGCATGAGGCCAACCTGGGTTCAATTCTCGGCATCTCATATGGTCCCCCCGAGCACCACCAGGAGTAATTCTTGAATGTAGAGCCAAGAATAACCTCTGAGCATCATTGGGTGTGACCCAAAAAGCAAAAATAAATAAATAAATAAATAAATAAAATGGTTTTAAAAAATGTAGTTTCTCTTATCAGATTAGAAGAGAGAGATGCTGCAGGAGAATGAAACCAGAAGCATCTATACACTGGAACCTAGAGAGTCTGTGTAGCTCTGAAACAGTTTTATGCTTCTGTCTCTGAATCTCCCTGCACATGAATTTTGTGCAAAAAAAACCTTATTTCATCCAAAAGATATGCAGTGCTTAAAAAGAAACCTATACACAAAACTACATAAAGATATTGCCATGAAAAAGAGGAAAGAAAGAGAAAAACAAATGAGAAAAGGACATTACATGAATACAAAAAATATTGCAACCAGACAGGTAAAATTGTCATCATGCAGGTGTCCATATAACTGGAGAGTTTAACAACCTCAAAGAGGAGCACAGGATTCTGGGCACCAAATGAGTAGATACTACTTAGAAAGGATATAGTAAAGAAAGGGTTAAAATGAAATCAAAGAAATAAGTGTTAAGAACAGAAACATTCATAATATACTCCTTAATTATAGATACACGGTTCTGCAAATAACTAACATTCAAAACCTTAAAAAATAGATGTAACATTCCATGAAAATTAATATATAACACTGACATCTAGAGAAAACCTAGAAGTTGTTGGGTTTCAAAGATAAAATATCCTTTGGGCATCCAGGCAAAAGGCCCATTCAGTGATGTGGGTAAACGTAGGATGGGTTAAAAACCCTATTAACCCCTGACAACTCCACAGCATCATTTGGCATTAAAAGATAGAGCAGAAATGCTGAAAAAATGTCTTAATAGTCCAACATTTGGGGCCAAAGCAATAGCACAGTGGGTAGGGTGCTTGCCTTGCACACAGTCAACCTGGGTTTGATAAAGCCAGGATTAATTCGTGAGTGCAGAGAGCCAGGAACAACCCCTTAGCATTGCTGGATGTGACCCAAAAAAGCAAAAAACAAAACAAACAAACAAAAAACAAAACATAGTCAAACGTTTTAAAAACTATTTAAGCCAGGGGTCAAAACTTTTTCAGTAAAAGATGAGGTAGCAGATACTTTTAGTTCCAGTCTCTGCTATTCAGCTAGCTTTCCTGCAAACAGTCATAGGCAATAATAAATAAAATTGACTATGTTCCAATAAAACTTTATTTACAAAAATAGATAACTTTTCTGAATTGACCCATGGACCCTGTAGGTACCTCAGAGATCATAATTCTTGAGGTAAATCAGAACAATATAAAATCAAAAGAAAATATTTCTGGAACTAAAATACCTTCAGGGCCCCAATCCTTAAAATCTAAAGTGTCAGAAGACAAGTTCCAGTGGACAGAAAAGATCAAAGAAGTAGGAGTAAAATTATGGCAAGACATAAAAAAGCTAAGATATGCTGTACTACCTGGGAAACTAAAAAGTCATACCTTCCAGCTCCTTTGGCAGAAGTGCCTTAGAAACCCCATGACGTGGAAGGATAATTCAAGAAACCAAGACATCTGTTGTAAGCCATAAAAACATTATGATCAGCTCTAAATAAAGAAGGTGATGTCACATTCACAGAGCCCTTTTAGAAACATCGAGCAATTCACAGGGACATTTGGATTGTTAACCCACAGTTGACAGTTGAAGTTCAGAGGACCTTAATTTTCAAGTGTAAATGGAAGGAATAAAATTATGTCAGAAGTTCTCATACTCCTCACTAGAGTCACCTGAGGCCATTTTTTTAATTAAATAGCCATGACATAGACCATTACAAAGTTGTTCATGATTGGATTTCAGTCATACAGTGTTCCAACACCTATTCCTCCACCAGTGCACGTTTCTCAATACCAATATCTCCAGTTTCCTTCCTTCCCAACAACCTGCCTCTATGGCATCACTTTTATTGTCTCTCTCTTTCTCTCTCTCTCTCTCTCTCACTCTCTCTCTCTGCAACCCTGTATGACTGAAACCCAATCATGAAAAAGCTTTATAAATGTCTATCTCACGGTGGTATAATAAAATTTTTTTAATTTAAAATAAAATAATTCTGGGTATTATGAATAGTGCTGCAATGAACGGAATTGCTGATGGTGTCTGTGCTGTGCGTTTTTGGGCCTACAGTATATATTCCCAGGAGTGGTATTGCTGGGTCAAATGGGAGCTCAATCTCTAGTTTCTGGAAGAATATCCATATTGTTTTCCAAAAAGGCTGGACCAGTCAGCATTCCCAACAATGAATGAGAGTCCCTTTTTCCCTGCATCTGGGCTAGCACTGGTTGTGCTTGTTCTTTTGAATGTGGTCCAGTCTCTGAGGTGTGAGATGCTTCTCACTGTTGTTTTAATTTGCATCTCCCTGATGATTAGTGTTGAAGAGCATTTTTCATATCTTTTGGCCATTCGAATTTCTTCAAGAAGTTTCTATTCATTTTTTTCTTCCTATTCTATGATGGTTTTGGATGTATTTTTCTGTAAAGTTCCACCAGTGACTTATATATCTTAGATATTAATCCCTTATCAGATGGGCATTGGGTGAATATTCTTTCCCTATCTGTGTATTTTCTTTTGTATCTTGGCCATTATTTCTTTTGAGGTGCAGAAGCTTCTTAGTTTCAAGTAGTCCCATTTTCTATCTTTGCTTTCAGTTGTTTGATCAGTGGTGTCTCATCTTTGAAGATGCCTTTAGCATCAATGTTATGGAGAATTTTGCCTAAGTTTTCTTCCATATACTTTATGGATTCAGGTCTGATGTTGAGATCTTTATTCCATTTTGATCTAACTTTTATGCATGGCTTTAGAAGGAGGTCTGAGTTCATGTTCTTAAACGTAACTGCCCAGTTTTCCTAGTAAATTCTACCCATTCATGAGCAGAGGGTGTGTCTCCATTTCCTCATGTCCTCTTTATTTCCTAAAGTAGCATTTTGTAGGTTTTTTGTACAGGTCCTTTACATGCTGAGTTAAGCTGATTTTGAGGTACTTGATTTCCTGAGGCACAAACATGAACAGAATTTTTTAATATCACTTTCTTCTCTTTCATTATTTGCATATAAGAAAGTGAGCGACTTTTTTAAATGCCTGTGTCTGGGTCCCATTGCAGACCATTTCATCAGAATTTCTAGAGAAAGGAAAGATGGAAATAATTTTTTCTGACTCCCTAATAATCAGGTGCATAATTGTGTTGGAGAATCATTGAGTTAAGTGGATATTGTGATACAAGTATACAAGTCCATTAAAATGTTCCATAATTAGATTTGTACATGTAAAGAATATCCACAAATGGAAATTTTGAAACTTGATATTTAAAATATGCTATGCTGTATCACTGTATCACTGTCTTCCTGTTTATCTTCGATTTGCTCGAGCGGGCACCAGTAACATCTCCATATGACCTGTCTTATGCAAGTAGAGCCCAAGGGAACCTGCTTGCTCCAGGAACATAAAGAGCCTCAAACCATTCCATCAGGTCATGGGAATGAGGTCTATAATTGTTACTGGTATCTGGCATATCAAATACAACACGGGTAGCTTGCCAGTCTCTGCCATGTGGGTAGCATACTCTTGTAGTCATCTCAAAATCCAGCATTTATTGATGAACCGAGCAGCCACAAGCGGCCGCGCTGAGCCGGGCTGTGATAGACTGGTCTGCTGGGTGGAGTTCTGACGAGGAGGAAGTCAGGATGTGGAAAATGGAGGTCCTCATGGAGTAGGGGGTCGTCTGGCTTGTTGTGAGGCTCTGCTGGGGTGGTGGGCCAGGGCCAGAACCTGCCATCCCTCCCGGGCACCTCATGAGTGGCTGGGCACAGTGAGAGTCAGTAGCAGCTCTTCCCCATGTCTGTCTCTGGATCAGCAAGTAAGGCAAGTAAGGCAAGGAAACATCGAGTTAACTCTGGAGAGCTGTGCTGTCTTACGCCTGGGTTTCATTACTGGGGGTCGAGGGACTCGATCATGCTATGCTACTCAGTTGATTTCAGATGTGTTTCTAGAACAAACCTTTCTGTTACGGTTCATATGGATCCAGGTCAGAGAGTCTTTTGAAAAAAATACGAAGACATTTCGTACATACGATATCATCCTAGCTCTCCCCATGTTCAGCTGATCATGAGGTGTCCAAAGGAGTGAGGGGGGGTTTGGTCCCTGGCCCTGGCCTGCCATCCCAATGGAGCCTCAGAAGCTAGAGAAACGCCTGCACCATGATGGCAGCCATTTTCAATGTCTGGATGCCACAGCTCGTCAGAACTCCACCCAAGAGAGAAGCCAATCTCAAGTCCAGCTCTTCAGAACCCCACCCCTAGAAAGAAGTCTATTTCATAGACAGAGATGGATCTGCTACTGGCTCTCCCCGTTGCGTGTGGCCACTTCTCAGCCGCACAGTACACCAGTAAATGCAAAAACTAAGAGTGTCTGCATGGCAAAGCCTGGCAAGCTACTCGTGCTGTATTTGATATGCCAAAAGCAGTAACTAAAATAGACCTCATTCCCATGACCTGAAGGAATGGTTTGAGGCTCTTCATGTGCCTGGAGCAAGCAGAGCCCTTGGGCTGTACTATCACAGGACAGGGAGAAGTGGAGATGTTACTGGCGCCTGCTCAAGCAAATCGATGAACAACGGGAAGACAAGTGATACAAGTGAAACAGTATCATCCTAAAGTAAAGAAGTTGGGAATTTTCATGAAAAAGAAGTGCACAGCTCCCTCTGACAATATAATCAACTCATAATTTCTTAAAGAAGAGTTTGTGAATAAGATTAGTCTCACCCTGTAGTGGGAGAGGAAAAGTCAAATCATATAGTAAGATCACAATCAGTATTTTCACAAGAAGATGTAGATCTATTTAGAGATAAATTCTAGAAAGCTAATTTGGCACTGTTAAAAATAGCATCAGAACAGTTTGGTTAATAAACACAAAGAACTTGCTAAAGTATTGGGAGAAAAGCAAGTCCAAGGACCAAGTGCTAATGACAAAATTAAATTAGGAAAAGGGGAAAGTACTCTTTTTGTTTAATTAAACATTTTATTATACCACAGTGAGATATACAATCACAATGTTGTTCATGTTTGGAGGTTTCGGTCACATAGTGTTCCAGCACCCCACCCTCCACCAATGCCCATTTCCTACCACCAATGTCCCCATTCCCTCCCCCTCCCATAGCCTGCCTAAATGGCAGGT